>JAQOOB010000003.1:12343956-12387644 GCA_029721495.1 Citrus inodora | reverse complement strand
AGATACAAGAGACTGTCAAAACAACATAATATCTTAATTACTTATAATAATCCTACAAGTGCACATGGTCTAAAAATGTGAAATTTAAAACGGTCTTAGGGTTGGAAAAGATAGGGTAGAGGTGATGAATGTTTTGTGAGTTTGAATGAAGGGAATAATAATAATAATAATAAGTCTAGTGTATAATATTTGAAAACCCTGCTTCATCATGTGAAATGGATTGAATTGCTGTACGATCTGTCCAAATTAAACTGTCTAAACTCATTTACAGGCTTGCGGGGAGCAAAAAAATTTTGCTTTTTTTTTTTTTTGCAACTCGAGAGCCATTTAAAAATGAAAATTTTTTCCTAAAGCAGTTTTTGTTGTATGATTAAAGAGAAATGTGAGATTTTCAGGTTGAAGGAAGGACAATAAAAGCCCAGATATGGGACGCTGCAGGTCAAGAGCGATACAGAGCAGTAACGACTGCCTATTATAGGGGCGCACTCCGAGCTCTTTTAGTTTATGATGTGACAAAATCAACAACATTTGAAAATGTGAGCCGGTGGCTGAAGGATCTGAGGGACCATGCAGACTCCAACATCGTGATCATGATGATCGGCAACAAGGCTGATCCGAAACACCTCCAACTTCTATGGTGATGGCCTCCCTCCCTCTGTTACTCTCAATTTCTTCCCCATTTTGTCGTGTTCCAACTTCTATGTTAATTTTTCAGTCTCTCGATGGTTTATTGTTGAAACTTATTTTTATTTAATTTTTGTTAACAATGTTGTATTTGAATTATTCACCTCATTGTTGTTGCGACTTGAGATATCAGAATTATTTTGTTATAGCAGTGTGCAGTGTGCAGTAGCAATGTTACAACTTACTCTGGATTTTCAGTGTATAATATACTGCTTCAGTTGGATTCTCCATTACAAGGCAATGAAGTTGGCTTTAACATTTTCTATGGCCATTTTTGTAATTCGATTTGACAAAAATGGTATTTTCCTTGTGCGTTTGCCTCAAAACAATTGCAATTTTCTAGTTATAATGTTTTTGAAACAACATCCAAATCGCGTTAAATCTCTTTTACTGTACAAAAGTCTCTTATGAATTTGTTGTTGTTATTATTATTATTATTTTTCAGTTCATTGCATTACTTTGACCATTACACGGTCTTTTACGGCAAGTGTCGACGTTGCACTATTTCATTCGTGGAAACAGACTTTTCTTTATTTATTTTTTAAAAAGAAAAAGAAATAAAAATAATATGTCAACCTACTTGGCTCCAATTATAATATTAATAAAAAAAAATATATTGATTATTTGATGCCATGTTACAATGCGCAATTTAGAGAAAACTGTTACCAATAATTATTGGAAAATGAAATGAAAGAAAAAGATTGGTACCGGATGAAGCCTCATCACATCCTTAAGCTTTAACACAATAATTAGTCGTGTAAATTGGGGACCCGCAAAGCCGTAGAATAAATTTGCTTTACTTGATTTAAACCAAAATGCACTTCTATCTTGCCACCACTCACCCTCTCCACCAAATGTGATTTTCTTTGAACTTTCATGCCTCCTAAGCTCCCGTCAAGAATTAGAAATTCACAAATCCAAACCTTGATTATCCCAGCAATACATCCCGAATCCAAACCTTACCCTCATAAGTGGTGGGGTCAATTGCATATTTCTTTGAACTTTCATGCCTCATGCTTCTTAATCCAATGCAGTGCGTATATAATTAGTAGCAAGTAACTTAATTAGCACCCCCAACTCTTTTTTAAAAGTCTTGCTACATCTTATGAACAGAAAGAGAAACAAAGAAATGGATGTGCGCAGGTTTAATGTTAATGGCGGGAACCAATTTGAGAGAACCACAAGAACTGATTATCATCAATTCCCACGAGAGAGGCGTGGCCCTCCTCAAAGGTTTCTCCTCTCTTCTCGTCCTTCTCTCAATTATATATAAATAATTTCCTGTTGATTTCATTACAAAATTTTGGCGGGTTTCAAGTGGGACATAAATGTATAATTCGTGATTAGATAATATGACTTTTTACTGCAGGTTACTCACTCCGATTATCATCATATTGAGCAGTGTAACCCATATGAACGGACCAACTTTTACTAGGTGAGCGTCTACTTTCAGTTGCGAAAAATATAATTCAGTTTCCAATGTCCATAGATCTTGTTTGTAAAAATGCAACACCAGTTGATATAAAGCCACTTATTTCATTCTTGACAAAATTAACGTGTCATATATATCGTATAATAATGGTGACAAGGACTGAAAATGTATATACATTTTTCTACAACTAAGGCTCGATTGCATCTAAATCTAAAATTATTTGGCAGTCATTAAATGTTGTGTGTTGTCCAATTCATATATTTAACAAGATGAAATCAATCTCCAGAAATATCATAACGTACTAACATCAATCATTAAAATAAATCATGTAATTAATTGCATAAATGAAATTGCATAAGTTTACTCATTTTTCCTTTTTCTCTTTGGTATCAATGTCCTTTCAATCGGACAACAAAGGGACCATCCATTCGTGCTTTGGAAAAAATGAAAACAAAATGGCGTGTAATGTATGCGCTTTTCAAGTGAATAAATGTTTATGCTGCTGGGATTTTTGTTACATAAAGCTACTGGGTTTTTGTTGCTGCTGGATTTGTGTCGTTGCCGTTGCTGTGTGGAGAACGAAGCTGCTAGGTTTTTGTTGCAGTGAAAGGAGGCAGACACAAATGGGAAAATGATGCTGTGAATTGGCGTGTGTGTGAGTTGTTTGGTGCACGTACGAAGAGCCTTTTAAAGATGCACAAAACACACCATTTTGTGCAAACCTTTGTGTGCATATTTTTGAGAATATCATTTTTCATACAACTATTAGAGTTGCGCAACTCCATTCATATTCCCCCAGTGTTGGCCACAACTGTCTTGTGTGCATGGAATTTAGAGAAACAATAAATTTAATGTTAGTGAATTTATAATAAAAAGCTAAATTCACACGATGTTAAATTTATTGTAAAAGAAAACAATGTTAATGTTAGTGAGTTTATAATAAAAAGCTAACCACGCATTGAAACATATTTTTATTTAATTTTTGTTAACAATGTTGTATTTGAATTATTCTCCTCGTTGTTGTTGCGACTAGAGATATCAGAATTATTTTGTTATGGCAGTGTGCGCAAACAATGTTACAGCCTACTCTGGTTTTTCAGTGTATACTATATTTTGGCAGAACAAGTTTACATTCATTTGGATTTTGGGTCCAGTGCTAATTTTTGGAGATACTCTTACTGAACTGAGTGACCAATTTCTTTTATGCTAATTTTTGAAGAAACGTTTACTACACTTTTCTTACATTTTTTGTTATTAAGAGCTAAATTTTCAACACATACATAATGCTATTTCTTTTAATATATCGATGAGTCCAAATTTAATTAATCTCAAATTTTAGGCTTTTGAGAATAGATGTTGAAAAAGTTTATTTTAATATTAAAATTTCTAAAATATTCTTTACTTATTTAACAATCTTGCTTCATCCTTTTCATAATATAACTTTAAAAAAAATTTACTATTAAAATAATTTTATAATTTTTAATAAAAAGTTTCATTGACAATCAAATAACTATATATATATATATAATATATATATATATATATATTGTGAAACCTTACTTGTAAAAGCCTTACCAAAAAAAACTTTATTTAGATGAGCTCTATTTGAAAAGGTTTTACTAAATGGAGTCTCAATAAAATTATTTAATAGATAAAATAACTTATTTAATCCTTAAAAATTCTTCTTTAAAAATAAAACAACTATAAAATTTTTAAAAAGAACGTATAAGATTAAATAAATATTTGTAACTATTAAATAACTCATACTAAATAGGCACATAATTGTAAAATGATAAGACTTTAATATTTTTATAGTGATTTGATATTTTGTAATTCCTGAAATAGTTAGGCGATAATAACTCTTTTTACAATTATAAAATCATATGTTTGCTTTAATAACAAATTAGAATTGACAACACGGTTGTAATGTAAAAAAACGTTAATAAGTTTTTTAGAATTGACAACACGGTTGTGGCGGAATGTGAACAGACCGTTTGTATGCTTAATTTAAAGATTCGAATTAGTTGAGTTAATTAACCCGAGTTAGTTGATAAGAGATGTGATTTCTATCCACCCCGCCACTGAGTTGAGTCAAGTTATGGGAATATACGAGTGTGAGCGTGTGACTGCTTTTCTCTATGCGAAATTGTAACCTCTCTTCCTCATTTCATTACTTCTCTTCCCTTTAAGAACTGCGAGTTGAGCACATGCTCCTGAGCTTGTCGGTTTTGTGCAGAAGAAGAAGAGTTGCATTCCGAAATCAGTATGATGCATATAAGCTGCCCCTGCCAACATCGACAGAAATTTGATCCTTCAAGGTTCCCACGTACACTTTTCTTACATTTTTAGTTGTTATGGACTCAATTTTCAATGCATACAGTTCTTTCTTCATTCATATATATGAAGCTTAATGAATCTGTTTTGGCATTTTTTACTTTACTATAAACTTAGTTATAGCATTCTGTGATCTAGAGATTTAGGGCCAGAACTTGATGGTGCAATGTTAGACTAGTGTATGAGGTTTGTTCGTGCATTAATAATTGATCTTGATGTAGGCCATTTTTTTTTTTTAAAAGCTAAAGAAAGTTAAGTTTTAGAAGACCATTACTTCCTTAAACACAGTAAGCTTATAAGTTTCTCTTCTTTTGGGTTTTGTAGAATTATTCATTTTCTCCTTAATTCCCTTTATCATTCTCTGCCATAACAGAGAAACATGACAGAGCATAATGAATATTATTATTTAATAATAATAATAATAATAATAATAATAATAATAATAATAATAATAATAATAATAATAATAATAATCGAAAGAATGATTGATAGATTATTAATCAACATTGCCTAATCAAGAAATAACACAAAAATATCAAAGAAACAAGATTGAACAAGGCAAAATGATCAATTACAAAAAGGCCGCATAAAAGAACAGAACACAGGCAGGAAAAAATAATCATCCTTACTCTTCTTAAAATAAGTTTATCTTAAATTGAAAATAGAATCATTTCATCTGAACAAAAATTCTGCAGTTCATAAATATATCAAAGACTCTACACAATCACTCAACGCAAGTTTTTTACACCAGGATGTTCTGACTTTCAGTCACCAGAGCTGGGTTATAAGTTGGTTGACAGAGCAATTCCGGCACTTGTAACTTGGAGTTAAGAGAGTTTCTAATATTGACTCAGTGTAAAGTTTGCAAAAAGGTCTATTGATCTGGGTCTTTTTCTCTTACATAGGAAGCTTTCCTCCTGATTGTTAAAATTAATATGGCAGCATATGTTTCTTGTTTATGTTTATATCCTAAGGGAGTGGGGAGTAACAATTATTTCTTAAATAACTTTTGATGGTTTTGCAGTAATGACAACTTCATTTCCTCAATTTCATATCCAAAATTTTTTGGATATCTCATCCCGACCTTGGTCGCTGTCATGAGTGCGAATGTGCAAGGCACAAATGAGCCATTAATGGAAACTCGTAGAGTAAGCTTGTGTGTTTCTCTGGTGGCCATAATCTTCTACTACATTGCATTTGCTGCCGATAACATATCTCGACGCTATCAAGCAAATTTTTCGCAGCTATGTGGCCCTATTGCTCTTATCTTTGGATCTCTTTCAGTAGCGTCGTTGGTCTCCACATTTTTCACACAGTCAGTTGCTGAAGTCATTTGCTATGTTGCATTGGGTTGCTCTGGCAGCACTGCTATTATCATGGTTGCATACCAATACGGCAGAAAAATTATGGATGCTTGTCATTGGCTTTACCACAAAAGTTTGGGGCCATCTTTCTGCAAGATCTTGAATTGGTTTGTTTGAGGGAAAAATAGGATGAACAGTAAAAGTGCCACGTGTCGATTAATGGAGCAAGTCCAGAGTAAATTAAGGTACTCCACGTGAATTGGGACACCCCCTGTAAAATAAGGTATACTGTATGAGAAGGGGTACCCTAAGTATAAAGGGGTATGCTAAGTAGCAAGGGGTACCCCAAGCCATGAGGGGTACCCCTCCGTATCTTGGGATATCCTACGAAACGGTGTAAGAGAATCCTCCAAAATATCCGCCATAAGCAACGTCTCCACCGTCTAAAAGATTTCATTTGATCTTGTCAGAAAAAGGAATCGGAAATAATACGCAAAAGGGGGGACAGCCGCCTGCAACAGTGCAGAATATTATACCAAGGACAGTGGTCCCCAACCGCCTACCCGACAACTGCTGCAGAGCTACCCCAGGACCACTCACCAGCGCGCGCCACGTCTCCAAATGATGAGATACGCCGCGGGCATGCAGATAACGGCCTAAAAGACCATGAAAACATGAGAGGGACGTGGGCCAAAGAGGGTACGCCACGTGGTAGGGAGGTACACCATATATAAAGACACCTAGGGTTTACTCTCCACAAGTGGGAACACGAGCTTTTCTCCTTCCTCCAATTTTCGCCATTCACACTCTCACTC
Organism: Citrus inodora; assembly: GCA_029721495.1. Lineage (NCBI taxonomy): Eukaryota > Viridiplantae > Streptophyta > Magnoliopsida > Sapindales > Rutaceae > Citrus > Citrus inodora. The sequence goes on along the minus strand of JAQOOB010000003.1, from coordinate 12,381,075 downwards.
CAAAAACCAGGTTCTCTCCATCTTTAAACCCCAATTCACAGAGAGCTTGCTAGCTCTCTTCACCTAAAAAGCTCGGGTTTGCTAACTTGAGCGTCGGAGTGTGAACGCCAGGGGTACCCCCCCCGGCTTCACCTCTAACCTCCATTTTCACTGTTTTGCAGGTGCGAAACCCACTTCGAAGAATATCTTGTGAGTTGCTGACCTTCCACCATTGTTGTCACTCTCACCCACCTTCTCACCTCCCCAAACCTAGGATACCCCACGTCCCGCTCAACAAACTAGTGAGGTACCCCATCTCTCCCAAAATAATAAATTCATTGTTATAGATTGGTTTTGGATTTCCTTAGCCCCAAATCAGTTGAAAACAATTGGCGCCGTCTGTGGGGAAACGTACAACAAGCCTATATTGTGGTGACCTAGCTGGTTGTTGTGGGTGCATTAACACATGGCACCTGACGTACCTCCCGAAGGTATAATAGGGGTTCCCTCAAGGACGAGGGAGGATAGTGGTAGTGACGACAGTGACCCTGCAAGAAGGGTAGCCCGCATCAACAAGGGCAAGGGTGTCAAGCAATCCACCGGGATTCGCCAAGAGGAGGAGCCTATCACGCACCAGCGTTTTGAGGATCTAGCCCACGCCATACTTAGGGCGGTTGGATCTCGCGCACCCGAAAGTTCATTTCCTCCGATGACGTTAGAAGCTCCGTTACCTCAAGCGGACAACCAAGTTGCGGTCAAAAAAGGGGTACCCGAGTCCAGCAAGCCAAAGCCTGGGCCTTCGGGTACTCGCTCCAAGTTCCGAACCTTGGGTACCCGCGACGAGCGTTCCACCGCTTCCTGTAACTCCCGTAGCAGCCGGGACACGAGGCGTATACAGCGTACCCGTGAGGACCTCCGTGAGAAACTAAATGCCAAAAGGGCCTCCCAAGTGACAGCGACGTCATCGGGTACACCAGGGGTACCCCTTGACCTTGTGGAAAAGATGGAAAATTTGGAAGCCCAGGTGAAGCTCCTCTCCGAGAGGCAAAACCTCACTGCTGCACCAACTCCGCCGACTTACCAATCCCCGTTTACCATGAAGATTCGGAAGGCAACCCTCCCCGAGGGGTTCACCATGCCACAGGTACCCCAATACTCGGGTACCACTGACCCCTCGGAGCATGCAGAGTTGTACCGCGACCAAATGCTCATCAAGGGGGTAGGCGAGAGCGCCATGTGTAGGATGTTTACCCACACACTCACAGGCCCCGCGAAGTCTTGGTTTCGTTCCTTGAAAGCGGGTAGCATATCTTCCTTAAATCAATTATTGTCTGAATTTACTAAAGAATTTTCCTATGCTTCTTCTCAAGACAGGGTAGCCTCCAAGCTTGCCTTTATCAAGCAAGGGGAAGTCGAACCTTTGGCGGATTACGTGACTCGTTTCCACCAAGAAGTGCTACGAACCGGGGCATTCGGAGATCAACATACACTTACCCATTTCGAGAAGAATTTGCGGTTGGGAAAATTGTGGCGTTCTTTTCAAAAGAAGCGTCCACTTTCGTATGGGGAAGCCCGTTCTAGGGCGTTGCAGCAAGTGGAGTTGGATGAGAGATGTCAGTTGAAGCGCCAAGAAGAGAAGACTGACACCACGAGGGACAAGGAAAAGCCCAGAAGGGTGGAGGCCCCGATACCACGGGTACCCCGGCAGCGGAGCCCGCCACGGGTTATCCCACGCGGACGAGGGCATAACCCTCATCTCACCACGGGGGTACCCCATCATCCAAGACAGCCATTACCTGATCATCGGGAACCACCCCCGAAACCACGGCATGAGTCTTTCCACCCATTGAATCGATCTCCGGACCAGATCTTCTACCACATTCGGGACAGTGGCCTCCTTCGTCCTCCAAAGCCTATGAGGAAGTACCTTAACATGAGGCGCAGTTTGAAGTATTGCGAGTTCCATGAGGATTTTGGCCATAGCACCGCCGAATGTTTCACTTTGAGGGAGGAGATCGAATCTTTGATTCTCAGTGGGTACCTCAAAGAGTTTGTTGCTGACATGAGAGAGGCTCGGAAAACCGCAGAGCAAGACAAGGGCAAGCGGGTAGCTGAGGGCAGTCCTGAACGGGAGGTACCCCCTGGGCACAAGAAAGGTGTGTATGTGCGGATGATAATGGGTGGACCTACTTTGGCTGGCCAATCTCGGAGGGCCATCAAAGGTTATGGCAGGTCGCTCTCGGTAACCACTAATATGGGCAAAGAGGTCAACCTTAGTGAATGGGGTACACCAAGGATACCCCACCATCCCCCACCGATCCTCTTTACGGAGAAAGATGCCGAGGGCATCTCGTATCCACACGATGACGCCTTTGTAATTACTTTGAAGGTTGCCACCGGAAAGGTGGCAAGAACTCTGGTGGACACCGGTAGCTCTGTCGACATCATCTTCAAGAGCGCCTTGGACCAGTTGTTAATTGAGTCGCCAAAGATCACTCCATATGCTACGCCTCTCATGGGTTTCGCCGGCGATATGGTTATCCCGAAGGGCATCATCACACTGCCGGTCACACTCGGTAAGACACCCCACCGTATTGTTCATATGATTGACTTTTTGATTGTGGATCATCCAGGTGCATACAACATTATATTGGGTAGGCCGTTTTTAGTAGCAACTAAAGCGGTGGTATCCATGCATTATCTCGCCATGAAAGTCCCGGCCTCCCAAGAAGTTATCACCATCAAGGGGGACCAGCAATCTGCCCGTGGGTGTTATTCCGTGGCTTCCAGAGTCACCTACCAAATAGCTTCTGATTTGGGAGTAAAGGGGTACCCCAGCGGCGGCCATTCCACCCATTCCCCCTCTAGGAGAACACTTGCTAAACAGCGAAGAGCTACACTCAAGAAATCCCCTCAGGTGGTCCCCCCACCAAAACAGTCGGAATCTTCACCAGTGATGGAGAAAGAAGTTACCGGGGATAGTTCGAGGGTACACCAAGGGGAGATGGATGGGCTCCAATGTGAAGTAGAGGCACCTTTGGATCCCCGAGTATCGGAAGGCGGAAAATGGGGTACCCCAGCTGAAGACCTCGTCTCAGTGCCGATTTGTACTGCCGATCCAGCAAAGACCGTAAAGGTAGGCTCCAGCCTTACGGAGGAACAAAGGGAGGAGCTCATCGCCTTCCTACGTGGGTACCCTGATGTGTTCGCCTGGTCCCATTCGGATATGCCGGGTATCCCACCAACACTTTCTTGTCACCAACTTAATGTCAGCCCGCATAATAAGCCGGTCAAACAGAAGCGTCGCGCTTTCAACCAAGAGAGGTATGATGCCATTGAGAAAGAGGTGGATCGCTTATTAGCAGCAAAATTTATACGGGAGGCAGTGTACCCTGACTGGGTATCTAATGTCGTCCTTGTCAAGAAATCAAACGGAAAGTGGCGCATGTGCGTGGACTTCACCGACTTGAACAAAGCCTGCCCCAAGGACAGTTTCCCACTTCCACGGGTGGATCAGCTAGTCGATGCGACAGCGGGACATGAAATGCTGAGTTTTATGGACGCCTTCTCCGGTTACAATCAAATCCCGATGTATGCTCCCGATCAAGAGAACACGGCGTTCATCACCAACCGAGGGCTGTACTGCTACAAGGTGATGCCATTTGGCTTGAAGAACGCCGGGGCCACCTACCAGCGGCTTGTTAATAAAGTTTTCAAGGAGCAGATAGGGCGCACCATGGAGGTCTACATCGACGATATGATCACCAAATCAGTGCATGCGGGGGAGCACCTAGGGCACCTCAAGGATACCTTCACCATTTTGAGGAGACACCAAATGCGGCTCAACCCTGAAAAATGTGCGTTCGGTGTTACCTCGGGCAAGTTCCTTGGGTTCATGGTACAACAACGGGGGATTGAAGCCAACCCCGAAAAGATCCGTGCTGTTCTTGATATGAAATCGCCAAGCACCATCAAAGAAGTCCAAAGCTTGGCAGGCCGGGTAGCTGCCTTGAGCCGCTTCATTTCTAAGGCTACCGATCGGTGTAAGCCGTTCTTCAAAGCTTTAAAGGCCGGCAAGAAGCTCCAATGGACTCCCGATTGCGAGGAAGCTTTCCAAAAGTTGAAGGGGTACCTCACTAATGCCCCACTGCTTGCCAAACCCGAGCCGGGAGAGGTGCTACTGTTGTATCTCGCTGTATCCGAGCATGCCACCAGCTCTGTGTTACTCCGAGAAGATGCAAAGGGGGTACAACGACCTATTTACTACACCAGTAAGGCTATGGTTGATGCTGAAAAGAGGTACCCCACTTCTGAGAAAGTTGTTTTGGCATTGGTTGTCTCTGCACGGAAGCTTAGACCGTATTTTCATGCTCACACCATTGCGGTCGTCACTAATCTTCCCCTCCGGCAAATCCTTCAAAAGCTGGACATGTCCGGAAGGCTTCTCCGATGGTCCCTCGAATTAAGTGAATTCGACATCATCTTCAAGCCTCGCTCGGCGATTAAAGCCCAGGCCGTTGCCGACTTCATTGCGGAGTTTGCCAATGACTCAAGTGGCGAAGGCGAGCTAAGGTACCTATCGGATACCTCGTCCACCAATGAAGGGGGACAGGTCTGGGAGATATATGTAGATGGCTCCTCCAATTCACATGGGAGTGGTGCGGGAGTTATTATAATTGACCCGAATAAGGTGAAAATATGCTACGCTCTACAGTTCGGGTTTAAGGCCTCAAACAATGAGGCCGAATACGAGGCCATCATAGCGGGGTTGAGGATGTCCAAGGCCTTAGGAGCTGGAAGGGTACACATCAAGAGCGACTCCCAGCTGGTGGTAAGCCAGATTACGGCACAATACCAAGCGAAAGAGGAAAACATGAAGGGGTACCTCGGCAAAACCAGGGAACTGATGTCCCAGTTTTGCGAGGTTAAGGTGGAAAGGGTACCCCGACTTGAGAACAGCGAGGCCGATACCCTGGCAAAAATGGCGTCCCTTGGGGTAGCCCAGTCATCTGGTCCCATCACCACCGAACACATACCCGCACCCAGCTTTGGCCTCACCGAGCCATCGGAAGTAGGATCACTGACCCATGTGGCATCGTGGATAGAGCCCATTATAGGGTACCTCAAAGACGGAGACCTCCCCTCAGATAAAGCTGAAGCAAGAAGGTTAAAGTATAAGGCCGCACGGTATTGCCTGATCCAAGATACCCTATACAGAAGGGGGTTCACCCTACCTTACCTTAGGTGTTTAGGAGGCGACGAGGCCAAGTATGTCATGAGGGAGATACATGAGGGAATTTGCGGCAATCACTATGGAGCCCAATCACTGGCACAAAAAGCTCTCCGACAAGGGTACTACTGGCCAACCATGAGGGAGGATGCTAAGAATATGGTGCGAAGCTGCGACAAATGCCAGAGGTTCGCCAAGGTACCCCACTTACCCCCAGAAAAGTTAACGGTTATATCCTCCCCTTGGCCCTTTGCTATATGGGGAGTGGATCTCATTGGCCCATTACCAACCGGAAAGGGGCAAGCCAAGCATGCAATTGTGGCGGTGGACTATTTTACCAAATGGGCAGAAGCGGAGCCGCTAACAAGCATCACAGAGAGGAAGACTACGGAGTTCATTTGGAAGAATCTAATTTGCAGATTCGGGATACCCCATGCAATCATCAGTGATAACGGCAAGCAATTTGATAACGAGAAATTTCGAAACTTTTGTTCAGAGTTGGGGATAGCTAACAGATTCGCCACACCTGCCCATCCTCAATCCAATGGGCAAGTTGAAGCCGTTAACAAGATTATCAAAGGCATCCTGAAGAAGAAGCTAGAGGAGAGAAAGGGAGCATGGGTAGATGAGCTACCTGGGGTTCTTTGGGCCTACCGAACAACTCAAAACACTTCCACCAGGGAGACCCCATTTTCTCTTGCTTTCGGGGTAGATGCGGTAATTCCAGCAGAGATTGGGATACCCTCTCATAGGGTCGAGTATTTTGATGAGGATGAGAACACCTCCTTGGTAGCCTCGAATCTTGATTTGGTGGCTGAGAAAAGGGCTAGAGCAGAACTGAGGACCGCCGTGTATCAACATCGCATCGCGGGTCTTTATGCAAAGAAGGTACGCCCTCGGTCCTTCAAGAAAGGAGACCTAGTCCTGAGAAGGGTAACCCAAAATACAAGGGTGTCCTGTGAAGGCGCCTTTGGAGCAAATTGGGAAGGACCTTACCGCGTTGACAAGCCCGTTGGGGTAGGCGCATATAGGCTGCTCCACATGGATGGTACGATTGTGAGGCACCCCTGGAACGCCGCGATGCTTCGGAAGTACTACTAAAGGGCAGTGTCTAAATCTTCAGTCTCTTGTCTTCTTCCATACTTTCTTCAGTGTTCCTGGTGACAGATCAAATGGGGTACCCCAAATGCCTTGTGACGGTCTGTTGCGACTTTTGAATTTCTTTAATTTCCAAATGAAAAGGGGTAGGAGACCTTGTGGTTTTCCATTCTCCTCAGGGTAACAAAGCTAAGTCATGTACTGATATATGCTTTCGTTATTTATGAATACAATCTCTACTTACAACAAAAAGGAAGAGGTTTCTTTCTCCAGCTTCGCCACTTCGGTCGTAGCATGCAGGTTATATTCGATTAGCGCCATTGAGATACATTAGCATCCGGATATACGTAACTTTCGCCATTCGCCAATATGAAAAATTTTGAAGCGAGGGAAGGGTCAAAGAAGACCCGCGAGTGAAAAAACCGGCATACCCTAGCGTCATGAGGTTCGCTTAGGTATACTAACACTCATACCTCCGTCCTCTCACTCGGCAGGGTGGGGGTAAACTATCTGAGAAATTGTGAAGAGAGGGAAGGGTCAAAGAAGACCCGCGAGTGAAAAAATCGGCATACCCTAGCGTCATGAGGTTCGCTTAGGTATACTAACACTCATACCTCCGTCCCCTTACTTGAGCCAAGTAAGGGGTAAGCAATCTGCGCCAAAATTTTAATCACCAATTCGAGAAAAGATTCGCCATGTTAGTAAGAAAAATAATCACCGGATTCGCCAATCAATATAAAGTACTAAGGTTACCCTATTTCAGAAAATGATCGCCTAATGTTGGACGTTCAGAGGAGTAAGGGGTACCCCATTTCAGAAAGCAACAAAAGCAAAGAGGTACCCTAAAAGGTTAGCCATCTAGCCAAAACATTCAATTGCCAAATAACAAGCATGCAAGATATCAGAAAATCCAAATAGCATAGTATCAAAGCAAAAGAGAGTCATCAACATCCAAGTAATCTAAACAAATACAAAAGAAGTAAAGCTTCAGTGTCCAAGTATGGATAGCTCCAAAAAACCGACAACGTAGTAAGCGAAGCCTATGCCGAGGGGGGAGCATCATCACCAACGTCTGTCTCTGGGAGGCGACCAGCAGAAGACTCAGAGGTTCCCGGGATAGGTACAGCCGATGTAGGAACATCCGAGCCGGGCAGTGGCTGACTATCATGGGGTACCCCAGGTGTCCCGGAAGAAGCACCCGACTGAGAAGGCTTTCCCCTCTCCGCAATCGCCTTCAAAACCGAGGCTTTGTCGACGAACTTTTGCACACGAGGTACCTCCAACTCGGGGTCTACACCCCATACCTCCGACATAATTAGCGAAAATGCATCCTGCGCTATGGTCTTCTGACGAGATAGCAGCTCCTCGTTTGCGGCCTGCAACTCCGCTCTCTCCCTCTCCACTCGAGCCTTCTCCCCCGAAAGGGCAGCAATGCGCTCATGTAGCGACTTGACCTCCTGGGTGAGCTGGTCCTCACGAGATCGGCGGGTTTGAAGCTCGCCCTTCAGCTTATCCGCCTCCGATCGAGCAGCGACAAGAGAGTCAAGATCCGGCAGGCAGTGACTGAGGAGATAGGAAGCCTACAAGTTATGGAGGTATGTCAGGTACATATGTATGTTGGTAAATCAAAAAGAAATTTCTAAGGATATTTATGGGGTACCCCAAGAAAGCTTACCTCGTGGGTAGCCCTCAATGCTTGGCCGTAGCGCTGGCTCAAGTTCATCTTGTCGGTCTCCTCGGCCACCTCGGGGGTGACACTCTCGGCGGAATAATAGAAGCACCGAGCTAAATGAGAAACATCTTTGTTGGAGATCGGGTCCAGCTCACCCGCGCGCAAATCCCCCGGGAAGGCGGACACCGACCCGAACTTACGCTTCTTCGGGCGTGGGGTACCCCTCGACACACTCTGTGGGGTACTCTGAGATTTCCCTTTCCCGCTGGGGGCTCGGGGAGGACGAGAGGCTGATGAAGGAGCGGCCGAATCCTGGGATCCAGAAGCACCTCCCACGATCGCTGTAAAGAAGGCATCAAAAGCATCTCCCGATGACTCCATCGCTGCACACAAAGCACAACAATCGTGATTAGCTAAAGCGAGCATTGAAAATGTTAAAGGCACAAACGGGAAATAAAATGAAAGGGGAGCAAATTCGAGATGCAGTGATGACGGGGTACCCCAGTCCCTTGGACAACGATAGGGTACCCCTCAACACTCAGGCCGTACATGTGGTACCGCCACGGGCAGGAGGAGGACTTCGGCCAATCAACCCCGCCCTCCATAGCCTACCCTCCTCCAACACATCACCACTCCTTTGTGCATTGCGGAGTCTTTCCATGTACCCCTTCACCTCTTCCCCCACCTCACGGATTGGGCAGGATCCTTTAGCCCAAGTCACGTCTGCAAAATCATGAGGACTCGAGATAAGCGAGATATTTATGCGGGAGATAATAGTAGAAGAACTATGAGTGGAGGTGTACTTACTGTTTGCGGTAAAAGCGTTTGGAACCTTCATGAGCTCACCAGTCTCGTCCATAATGTTGGTCTCCCAGCTACCATCAGCCACGAACCACCCCTTTCGGTATCCTTTCTTCAGGACGGGGCTCCCCTCAACAATAGGCCCGAGCTCACCCCACGGGGAAAAATACGCTACACCAGGACCCTTGGGCTTCTTAAACTGATAAAGGCCCTTCAACTCCCTAAAAGAGATATCGCGCCCCATAACCTCCAGCCACAATACTTGCAGGCCCGTGAGTGTCCTCCACCCCGGGAGGGACAGCTGCCCAGGAGCTACACCTAGGAAACTAAACATCCTCATGTAAAAGGGTTGGAGAGGCAGGCGGAGCCCTAGGTCGAAAAGATCAATATGTAGAGCTATCCCATCAGATCGAAGTCGCTCAGGACGCTCATCCTCATAGGGTACCCTAAGCCGAACAGGTGAGGGGATGTTGTATTTAACCCTAATCTGTTCTAAGTCGCTCGGAGTGGCTCTCCGATTACCTAGGGAGAAAAGATTGCCCGTTTTGGAGGGTGTAGCAAGAGAAGGCGTAGAAGGCTGCCCCGATGGAGGAGCGGAAGTCTTAGACTTGGATGACTTACCCTTGTCCCTAAGTGGGGGGGGTAGGCTGTTTGCGGGGTAAGCGTGGGCTAACGCGAGGGGTAACCCTCAAAGGAGGAGGCTCGGAATGAGGGGTACGCCTACCCGAGGAACCAGAGGAGGACTTATCCCCCTCGCTAATGGATATATGAGAGGGAGAACCCTCCGGGGGCCCGCTAGCCTTCCTAACCCCAACCTTACGCCTCTTTTTCTCGGGTGCTACATGTTTTTTACCCATATCTACTTTTCCTCCCAATAACAAACACGCGCAAACCCCCAGCCATATGTTCACCAACCGCCAACAGTACACGCACAAACCCCCAGCCACACATCCACAAAACCGCCAGTTCACACCCAACAACACATCCAGCAACAACATTACCACAAACCGCCCACCACCCATCAAACATCCAATGCAAACACCAACCACAAGCACAAGACAAAACAACAAACCAATAAACAAAAACAAGATTTTTCCAAAATGAGCAAATGGCGCCATTATAAATACGCCGCAAAGACGAGAAACGAGAAATAATACCTCCTGTTCACCAGTACAGCAGATCCGGATCAGTGGTCGCAGGAAGACGAAACTGCAGGCAACGGAAAACGGTGAGTATAATAATAATAATAATAAAGGTTCGGTTTTTGCATGTATATTTAAAAAAAAAAAAAAAAAAAAAAGAGAGAAGAAAGAAAAACCGAGAAGACGAAGAGGGGCTGTAGCCCAAAACCAACGCCGGCTGCCAGTCACCACCGTCGAAAACCGACGCCGGAAGGACAAAAAAAGGGTGCCGGCCAACAAAAAAAAAAAAAAAAAAAAAAAAAAAAAAAGGAACACGGTTGCAGCAAACCGACGCAAGGAGGAAAGCCGGCCGTCACGCCAACGTCAGTTGGCCGTCGCGACAACCACCAGCGAAACCGAGGCCAACCGACACCGGAACAGCCGCGAAAAACCGCCGGCAACGCCCAGAAATCAGTCACCAGAAACAAGGGAAATGGAAGAAAAAGAAAGAAAGAAAAGAAGGAAGAAGAAGAAAGAAGAAAAAGAGAGAGGGAGAGGGGATTACCGTGACTGGAACCGCGCCAAAAACCCGCCGGAAACACGCCCAAAATCGCCGGATCTGGAGCCCGAAAATCACCACTGCAGCCGCCGCGAATCACGCCGGGAAAAGACTCCGAGCCAACGCCGACCGAGGGGAAGGAAAGGGAGAAAGAACGAAAGGGAAAAGATAGCACCGGCCGAGAGAGAGAGAGACGAACGGGTAAGGAAGAAGAAGGAGAGAAAAAAGGGGGGTGAAGAAAAAGCTACTGGAAGAAACTTTAAGAAAATATTTGGGGATTTTCAAAACCTAAGGGATAAAGGTTAACATGCTGCAGGTGTTTTAATTGAATCTGACAGGATGCGTCAGTCCGAGAAGAGAAGTTCCGGGGTGTTTGAGCATTTTTAAATTCAAATTTTGTGTCAGACGGCTGCCGCTTCCCGATAAAAAAAAAAAAAACAAAAAGAGAGAGAGACACGACTGCTGGTTTTAAAAAAAAAAAAAAAAAAAAAAGTAAAGTGGCGGGAAAATGAAGAGACAGAGAATTTTCAAGACACACAGTGTAGTCAAAGGAAGAAATTACGCAAGTCAACCTCGGACCAGTCACATCGCCACGTGTCACTCACACAATGAGTTTCTTTTGCCTCCAATACTTCTCGCCAAAAAGAAACTGGGGGGCTGTTGTTTGAGGGAAAAATAGGATGAACAGTAAAAGTGCCACGTGTCGATTAATGGAGCAAGTCCAGAGTAAATTAAGGTACTCCACGTGAATTGGGACACCCCCTGTAAAATAAGGTATACTGTATGAGAAGGGGTACCCTAAGTATAAAGGGGTATGCTAAGTAGCAAGGGGTACCCCAAGCCATGAGGGGTACCCCTCCGTATCTTGGGATATCCTACGAAACGGTGTAAGAGAATCCTCCAAAATATCCGCCATAAGCAACGTCTCCACCGTCTAAAAGATTTCATTTGATCTTGTCAGAAAAAGGAATCGGAAATGATACGCAAAAGGGGGGACAGCCGCCTGCAACAGTGCAGAATATTATACCAAGGACAGTGGTCCCCAACCGCCTACCCGACAACTGCTGCAGAGCTACCCCAGGACCACTCACCAGCGCGCGCCACGTCTCCAAATGATGAGATACGCCGCGGGCATGCAGATAACAGCCTAAAAGACCATGAAAACATGAGAGGGACGTGGGCCAAAGAGGGTACGCCACGTGGTAGGGAGGTACACCATATATAAAGACACCTAGGGTTTACTCTCCACAAGTGGGAACACGAGCTTTTCTCCTTCCTCCAATTTTCGCCATTCACACTCTCACTCCAAAAACCAGGTTCTCTCCATCTTTAAACCCCAATTCACAGAGAGCTTGCTAGCTCTCTTCACCTAAAAAGCTCGGGTTTGCTAACTTGAGCGTCGGAGTGTGAACGCCAGGGGTACCCCCCCCGGCTTCACCTCTAACCTCCATTTTCACTGTTTTGCAGGTGCGAAACCCACTTCGAAGAATATCTTGTGAGTTGCTGACCTTCCACCATTGTTGTCACTCTCACCCACCTTCTCACCTCCCCAAACCTAGGATACCCCACGTCCCGCTCAACAAACTAGTGAGGTACCCCATCTCTCCCAAAATAATAAATTCATTGTTATAGATTGGTTTTGGATTTCCTTAGCCCAAAATCAGTTGAAAACATGGTTTAAAGCTCATTATAACAACGACTCTTCGCCAGAGCAGCAGCAACGTCCGGCAGTGTAATTGAAGAAGTTTAATCTTTGTTTTAAATTGCATCCAAGACTTTTCACTGACAGGTTCCGCTTATGTTTCCAGATTTCCATAGATTAAAATAAGTACCTGCTGTTGCAAACAAATAAGCTCTGTTTTTTTTTTCGTTGTTATTTTCACTCTCTGTTTCAGCTTTTCATTGGTTCATGATCTTCGGTTTCCTTTTAGTTTCTTGGCTGCTTTACTTCTTTATGCCTTATCACTGATAGATTCCAATTATGTTTCCAGATTTCCATAGATTAAAATAGATACCTACTGTTGCAAACAAATAAGCTCTGTTTTTCTTCTTGTAATTTTTACTCTCTGTGTCGGCTTTTCATTGGTTCATGATCTTCGGTTTCCTTTTAGTTTCTTGGCTGCTTCACCGCTTTAGGCCTTCACGACGGCTTGACTTCTTTATGACTTCTTGATTGCTTCCTTTCTCTAAGGCTTCTTGGCTGCTTCTTTCTTCCAGCTTTTTAATGCTCTGTTTCTTTTTCTTCTTTGTTGCCTGATCTTAAGGCTTCTCTAAGTGCTGCCTCCTTTTGTCTTTCTTTTTCCTCTTGGTCCTCCTCTGTTCGAGTTCTTTGATTTCTTTCCTGCCTTAGCTTTCATGAACTGAATTCTCGTTGCTGCTCTTCTCTGTTATTTTCTGTTGCTGCTCTTCTCGGTTATTTTATTATTATGAATATCAATATATTGTGCTTGAATTTTCTTGACGAATTAAAGACTTGATATCAGCTGCAAAGGCAAAGCAGTAGATTACTTATACGTATGGTTTGTTTTATCGTTATTATAAAATATAAATATATGTTCGTTAATATCGGACTCTTAATCATGCTGAAATTGTCTCAACAACCAGCTTATATAACAGCAAACCCAGATTGCACCAGATTCAGCCACGTGGATAGCGGTTTGCGACGACGCTGATTCGAGCTCCTCACATGCTTCCTCACGTGAACCACTTAAGTCATGGTTAAAACGGCTTTCGAGGCTGTCGTTTTAAAGCTTATGAAACTTGAGTGAATCACGTGTACAGCTCGTGATCAACTAACTCAAATCCCTTTGCTTAAAACGCTGCCGTTCCTTATGTATAAGTTTTTTAAAATGTTTTTTTTCTAAACCTTTGAAGGTACTTAATATAATCAATTGTCCATTTAATATAATGAATAATTAAATAATTAATGAAAATTTAGCAGGTAGTTTACAAGTTGTTGGTAATTTTTTTTAATTTTAAATTAATATTAATTTAAGAAAAAGCCACACACAGCCCAAGGTTTGCTCAAATAGTCATATAAATCAACTTAGTTTCATAAATGATAATACAGACCCTTTAATTTTCATAAATGACTATTATACGTTTTGATTTACACAATCTAAATAAACATACATATAGTAATAGGATAATAATAATAATAAATATCATATGATACAAATAAAATATTAAAATAAGTATAATTAATAAAATAACATGTATAATGAATTTTTTTAATATTAGGTTATTATTAATATATCCCAATGGATTTATTAAAATCTACTAATCCAAAAATTAACTTTAAGATCGATATTAATACATATATAATTAGAAAAGATATTGTAAATAAAACACTATAAATTTTTATAAATTGTTGAGAAAGTTAGGTATAACTATTTCAATATTCTATATCATATATCATACTTAAGATGTTGATTTTGTTGAAGTATTATGTTATTAAACATTAAGCTTTGCATTTATAATGTGCTACAACTTTAATGTAAAATGTAATAAAAAAATATAAAGACATTTTTTAGTAATCAATTGTATTGTAATATGATCAAATTACGTTTGAGTTATCATATTTTCATTGTTGAATATGCATATGATTCTTATTGAATACGAAGGTACATCATTACAGATAGCACAATTTTATCATCATCATCATCTTGCGTCCATTTAAAAACAATGGAAATATAGACCTAAATTAAGCTAATGGAGGAAGACCAACAGTCTTAAAAAGTTGTTCCATAAATTTAAGCTTACAGTGATACTTATTTCTAAACTGACACTCAAAGTAACTTAGGACATGTTCAGTATCATTTTGTAGCCCCTATTTTCATTTTCATTTTAATAGTACATGTGTAATATATGTTTGGTGAGCCTAAACCTTAAATTAAATTATAAAATGTAGTAAACAGAATCTATTTGATAGTAATAAACATTAAAACATGTTAAACACGTTTTCTGTAAATTACAAAACAAATTATAAAATAATATATTACACGTCTTCCAAAGTATAGCAAATAAAATATATTTTACAAACACTACTATAGAAAGACATATAAGACATATGTTAAGTTAGTAGATGTGACTTTTCTTGTATTCATTAAGACATATGAATTGATACCCACACACACACACACATATATTGAGTACTTCTATCTACCCCTAATTATTAATAGAAGAGAAATTAAAATTGTAATTACCCTGATATATTATGAATTGATATGTCACATATAAATATCAGTGAAAATTAATTTTTAGATTAATGTTGTAAACCATTTATAGGCATTTAATTAATCTAAGGTCAAATGAAATATATCACATGACATTTCATGCAGTAGTCCAATTTTTAACACTTGCATATAGTTTTGCAAGCTAATAAGCCAATGAAATATACCACATGAGAAATTGATGGGCTATTATTTATATTTCACTATTGGACAAATATGGATCTTCCAATTCTCTTCCATGGCCATAAATTAGAATAAAAAATTCACATAGTAGAGACTACATCCATTTGCATGCTCTCAAAATAGATTTTGAAATTAGTTTTGCATGCTTTCAAAATAAATTTTGAAATTAGTTTGGCTACATGATAATCAAATTATCTTATAACATTAATGATATAATTTAAGCACTCTTTTAGCAATTGTGAGTTTTACATTAAATCTTCAAATTAATTACATATTGTCACTCTTTCTTGTTTTGCTTGAAATTTCTATTTAATAAAATTACGAAAAGTTGATAACGAATGGTTTAGGATACATAGGTAAGATAAACTTTAAAAGTCTAATGAAACATTTATATGAATGTGGGTTTCATATGCATGTTCATATATTTCATTGAAATCATGTATTTTATTGAATTTTGTGTTATTAAACGAAATATGTTATTCAAGTGAAAAATGTGAGAATATTTAAAATTGTAGGGGTCGTCATTGAAATTTCGCATACTTCTACCAACTCCACGATCCAACAGTTCACCCCTGTTAACCGGTTATGTTATTTTTTTATTAATAAATATAATATATACCGTTGGTTAAATCTAATGGTTAATATTGCTTACACTATTGATGTTGTAAAAAAATTACAGCATCATAGAGGTGAAATACAAGTGTGCAACCCAAGAGGGGGGTGAATTGGAATTTTAAAACTTATCCTAGCAAATCCACACAACAAGCAATCTAATGTCTTAATAAAATTTGAAAGCAATAAGTTCAATAAAAGCACAATAATTAAAGAGTAAGAGAGAAGAGAAACAAACACACGAATTTTTACGTGGTTCGGCAATCCCCGCTTACGTCCACGCCTCCAAGCACACCGGGCTTAAGGATTTCACTATCCAAGCCTTTCCAAGGCTTCAACCGATTACAATTGACTTCAAGATGTCAATAAACCTTTACAATAAAGAGATTATCTCCCAATATCTTCACTCAAGTGTTTCACACACTCAAACTCTTACAATTGAGATGAATAAGTGAAGGTTACAATGAAACTCACTCAATGAGTAGATATTAAAAAATGAAGAACAAGAAATGATTCAATCTTTTGTGTTTTGCAAGTTGAAGGCTCAAGATATCTCGTGTGCTTTTTGTTTTTTTTTGCTTGTTGGAGAGCTTCAAAATGAGTTGGATTTGAGTTTTTATAGTTAGAACTCAAAAACTAGCCGTTATGTTCATTTCTGGGCGGAACCGGATTGCCGGATATGAAATCCGGATAGTTGCTTGATGTTACCGTTACAAGCACAAATTTGAAATCTTGAACATCCGGATTGCCGTTTGTCGAATCCGGAATGCCGGTTACGTTTTGGTTACATTCTGCCCAGAAACCGGATTGCCGTTTGTCATAACCGGATTGCCGCAAGCGTTTTGGTTACATTCTGCCCCGAAACCGGATTTCCGGATTTACACATCCGGATTGCCGGTTGCTACAGTAACTGCTACAGTGAAATAGTTTTTAATTTTACAGTTTGACCCCAAAATTTTATAAAACTATGTTATGGCCCAAACCGTTATGAAATTTTGCAAATAGGTCTAATTTCAGAATTTATAAATAATACTTTGTTAATCCCAAAACTTTTTGAAATTATGATTTTGCCCAAACTTTGTGAAATTATATAATGACCCAAAATATTTAAATAATGTCAAATAGGTCCAAATTCGAAATTTAAAACAATATTAAAGGTTTTAAAAACACGTTCATTTTAGTCCAAAACACTTTGATTTTATAGCCTCATTTTCTTATTTATAAAACACAATTAATATATGTGGTTTGTTATCATCAAAATCAATATGTATAGCTAAATAAGCTAACAATCTCCCCCTTTTTGATGATGACAAAACACATTACAAAAATTTAATCTAGTTATAAAAAGCTCCCCCTTAATTAATGCAAGGTTCAAGAAAAATTTATTTGAAACAAACTCCCCCTGCATACATGCATACTCCCCCTAGATACATGCATATTTTTAAAACACTTTTTATAACACATATTAAATAATTCTCCCCCTCATCATCAAAAAGAAAACTTAATTTGCAAAGAAAAAGAGTAGTAAATTTTTATAAATTTAAAAATATGATTTAAAAACATGTATTCTTCTCCCCCTTCATCATCAAAAAGAAAACTTAAAGGAAAAGAATAACAGTAGCAAAATTCATTACTCATGTTTGTCCGAGTAGAAATTTCAACACATTCTCCCCTTTTGGACCAAAAAAAAAATTCAAAATGCATATTATCCAAAATCATATTAGATGCTCCCCCTAAATATATGGCCAATTGAAAAAATTTAACCAAAATGAAACATATTACATGCTCCCCCTAAATGTATGGCCAAATTAAGAAATGGTCAATAAAAAGATTTTTGCTCAAGTAAGCATTTTCAAAAATCTTCCCATTTATAAAACATTTTCAAATTCATTCTTAAAACTCCCAAAAACTCTCAAATTATCAAACTCTCAAATTATCTCCCCCTTCATCATCAAAAAGAGAAAAAGAAAAGAAAGAAATACAAGTTCGGTTTTTGGTGAGCAAAAATTTGGGCAAAATTTCCCCTTAAAAATGAGCAAAACCATTTATACACATGAGAGAAAAACACTTCCAAAATGTCATAGCAATCAACTCCATCACTAACCCAACAACACCATGAACAAAGCAACACTTCAATATTCAATATTCAATAATCCACAAGTTTTATCAATTCATCAAGCAACACACATATAATCATTAATCATCAAAATCAATATGAATTCCCCCAACACTTGTAACAATTAAATATGAGGATTCCATAATCATATATCAGAAATCAAGACAACCAAACTCATCAAAGATCTAATGTGACATTTTAATATAACTTACACTCTCATATACGCCAAGATCTCAATGATCATGTATTTCTTCTCCTTTTGATATCATTTAAAGCAAGTAATGCATATTCAACAATACATCGATAAAGTACAAAAAATGTATTCATTCACTAATCATAGATTGCATAAGATCAAATTTCATCAAATACAATGGAATCATCAAACCTCAAATCAAGCACATTAATTCAAAATTATCCAAATCCATATGATTCAAAATAGACATATAATCCAAAAAACATCCATATAATCCCAAAAAAAAAATAATAAATGTTGGTGTGTTCAAATACAAGTATAAAAGACTACTTGTGAGTTTTATGATGAAAATGGATTTTAAAGATGATTTTAGACACAAGAATGGATAGGGTTGATTGGATCAAAAGTGGACTAAAAAGAGCTTAAATATGCAATTTCGGGTTTACAAAAATTGAGTGAAATGGATTTGTTTGAGCCAAGAAAATTGATCCTAGAGATGAATGAAACTAATATATGATGTAGATTGGATCAAAAATGGGCTAAAGGAAGCTTGAAAATGTAGAGAGAGAAACGGGTAGAGTGAGAATTTTTTATTTTGGGTTTTATGTAGAGAGATGATGAAATCGAGTTTTGAGAGTGAAAATTGAAAGAGTAATGAATGAATAATGAGTTGGATGATTGATTTTAACAAGAAAATGAGTGAAAGATGAAGAGATTTGAGAAAGAAAAATGGAGAATACTATTCATGCGGGAATGAAATGAGGATGGAATGATGAAGAACAAGTGAAGAAATCATGATGGAGAAGTGTTTAATGAAGATGAAATGCATGGGTAATGGTTTAAGAGATTGATCTTGGCATAAAAATGGTTGAGAAATGAAGAGGAATTGATTGGAAATGGAAGAGGGTGGCTCACGGTTTTGAGAGAGAGGAAGAACAAGTGCAGAAAATTCACAAAAGAGGAAGAAGAAGCAAAACAAAGCCAAAGGCTCACGAATCCGGCTTGCCGGATTTCACTAACCGGCTAGCCGGTTGTGAGCAGAAAGATGAAATCCAAAAACGGTTTTCCGGATTGACTTGAACCGGCAATCCGGTTTTGTTCCAGCAAGCTTCTTATGTGAATCCGGCTTTCCAGATGTCATAATCGGCTGACCGGTTGTGCTCCAGGGAGCACCAAAATGAATTCGGCTTACCGGTTTTAAATGTCCGATTATCCGGATTTGATCCAGAGAGCTCCAAAATGAAAAACGGCTTTCCGGTTGATTAGAAGTGGTATACCGATTAAGCTTTGGAAAATATTTTTGAAATTTTGTAATCTCTTAGACTTGTATTATACATACAAAAAAAAAATTTTGACTTAAAAATTGATCAATTTTAAAAATCATTTAACTTTTCAAAAATGTCAATTAGTGCATGAAACATATATGTATGCAAGACCAAACATATGAAATCATATCAAACAAATAATCCATCCAACAAGCATACAATCATGAAGCATATTCAAAACTTAATAAAATGCAGAAAGGTCAAATTCGGAATAAAAACTGTATTGATTGAGCCAGAAGTAATGTTCAAGCTATATACCGTTGGAAAGATAATTAAGTTAGCTTTCCAATAAATTTTATAGAGCTGGATTTGGAGTTCTCTAGAAGGAGTTATGATCAATTCATTGCAGCTTGTGCAGACTAGGATTTTCAAAGACTCCTTTGTTTTTCCAAACAATTTTAAAACCATTTTAATGATCCGAATACTTTCAAAAACCATTTTAATGCATGGATCAATATAATAAACATCCAATCATAAAACACAAATTTATAACATATTCATCATGCATATTCATCCCAATTATGAGATACAATAACACTTTATAGTTCGAATTATAAACATTTAAAACATGATTAATTCAAAATACAATTCATTCATCATGCATATATTTTTCGCAATAATTAAACATATAAGCATTCAAAGATTAATAAATCAAGCATATCACTTATTTGTCAAGCTTAGGCGTTACATAATCATCAAAATCAAACAAATCTATCATGACTAGTTGACAAGCTATCATCATATATATATAACCATGAATAATGATAATGATAAAGCACTCAATGTTAAACACAATGATAACTCAATCATGTAAACATA
Organism: Citrus inodora; assembly: GCA_029721495.1. Taxonomy (NCBI): domain Eukaryota; kingdom Viridiplantae; phylum Streptophyta; class Magnoliopsida; order Sapindales; family Rutaceae; genus Citrus; species Citrus inodora. Next base: position 12,361,135 of record JAQOOB010000003.1, on the reverse strand, counting down.
CAAGCATACTCTCGCAAATTCTTTTATCATGATTCATTCAACAAAATTAATATGGCAAGAATTGTTACCAAAATAATTAAATCATCTTGCCTCATCTTTTCTCCTCGATCATGATCAAGCGATTATCCTCACAAGCTTCATCAAGGAACTTCTCCACGATTCCTTGATTGTGGTACCTATAAAGAAAGCATTCACGTTGTGCCCTTTGGTATCCAAATACTCTTGGGTCCTTGAACGTTAGATTTAGTTCTTTTTGGAACCCAAATACATTTGACTCCATAATATACTTTTCTTTTAATAGGGCAATCAAGCTTCATATGACCATTTTGATTGCAATAATGACAAGCAATTTTATGATCACATGTGGAAGCAGCCTTAACAAAATAACTCTTATAATATTTTTATTTCAAGTAAGGCTTATATCCAAGTCCTCCTTTATCAAATACACATTTTTTAGAATTAAGCATGTTATCCAACATCTTTTGCCCATTTGTGAACTTTAGAACAATACTACTAAGTTCAATATTCTTTTTCTTGAGCATTTCATTTTCTTTCATCAATTTATCAACATGTGATTTCTCATGCTCATATGAAGTACTTTGTTTGCATTTAAATGATGCAATTCTTTCATGCAATATTTTATTATCTAACTCTAGTTCTTTAATCTTTTCATTTAATGAATCATTGCATTTTTGTAAAGCATCCTTTTCATTTTTCAAGTCATCTACATATGATTCTAAATGCTCATGTGAAGGGCTAGATTTCTCATTTGATAATGCAACTCTATCATGCAATGTTTTATTCTCTAATTCTAGGCATATAATCTTTGCACTTAGAGTTTCATTTTCATTTGTGAGCTCTACCATTTTCTTTTTAAAACATGCATTCTTTTTACCAATTTTCATCAACTCATCATGCATTTCTTTAAAAGCATCATACAATTCATCATAGGTTGGATCACTTACCTCATTGAGATCATCATCCGATTCATCTCCAATTGCCAGAAGTGCCAAATTCGAAACTTCATGAAATTCCTCCTTGTTTGTAGTCTCCTCATACACAATTTCAAGTTTTCTCCAAATTTCATAAGCATTAGAACAATTTGAAACTCTATGAAATTCCTTTTTATCTAAAGCACAAAATAAAGCATTCATAGCCTTGGAATTTAAAGACATCTTTTTCTTATCTAACTCACTTAAAGCATTCTTTCTAGGAATGAGTAAATCATCACCAACAACTTCCCAAATTTCATAATCTAAAGCTTGTAAATAAATTATCATCCTAGTTTTCCAATAAGGAAAATCATTTCCATCGAAAAATGGAGGTCTAGTGATAGATTGGCCTTTCATGATGATTGAGCTAATTTGGGTTGCTATTAATCTTTAACTCTAGACGGTTAAGTCTACACAAGAGCACCTCGCTCTGATACCAAATGAAATACAAGTGTGCAACCCAAAAGGGGGGGTGAATTGGAATTTTAAAACTTATCATAGCAAATCCACACAACAAGCAATCTAATGTCTTAATAAAACTTGAAAGCAATAAGTTCAATAAAAGCACAATAATTAAAGAGTAAGAGAGAAGAGAAACAAACACACGAATTTTTACGTGGTTCGGCAATCCCCGCCTACGTCCACGCCTCCAAGCACACCGGGCTTGAGGATTTCACTATCCAAACCTTTCCAAGGCTTCAACCGATTACAATTGACTTCAATGTGTCAATAAACCTTTACAATAAAGAGATTATCTCCCAATCTCTTCACTCAAGTGTTTCACACACTCAAACTCTTACAATTGAGATGAATAAGTGAAGGTTACAATGAAACTCACTCAATGAGTAGATATTAAAAAATGAAGAACAAGAAATGATTCAATCTTTTGTGTTTTGCAAGTTGAAGGCTCAAGATATCTCGTGTGCTTTTTGTTTTTTTTGCTTGTTGGAGAGCTTCAAAATGAGTTGGATTTGAGTTTTTATAGTTAGAACTCAAAAACTAGCCGTTATGTTCATTTCTGGTCGGAACCGGATTGCCGGATATGGAATCCGGATAGTCGCTTGATGTTACCGTTACAAGCACAAATTTGAAATCTTGAACATCCGGATTGCCGTTTGTCGAATCTGGAATGCCGGTTACGTTTTGGTTACATTCTGCCCAGAAACCGGATTGCCGTTTGTCATAACTGGATTGCCGCTTGCGTTTTGGTTACATTCTGCCCCAAAACCGGATTTCCGGATTTACACATCCGGATTGCCGGTTGCTACAGTAAATGCTACAGTGAAATAGCTTTTAATTTTACAGTTTGACCCCAAAATTTTATAAAACTATGTTATGGCCCAAACTGTTATGAAATTTTACAAATAGGTCTAATTTCAGAATTTATAAATAATACTTTGTTAATCCCAAAACTTTTTGAAATTATGATTTTGCCCAAACTTTGTGAAATTATACAATGACCCAAAATATTTAAATAATGTCAATAGGTCCAAATCCGAAATTTAAAACAATATTAAAGGTTTTAAAAGCATGTTCATTTTAGTCCAAAACACTTTGATTTTATAGTCTCATTTTCTTATTTATAAAACACAATTAATATATGTGGTTTGTTATCATCAAAATCAATATGTATAGCTAAATAAGCTAACAAGAGGGACCCTAAAAATAATAATACTTTGAAGGCATAAATTATCTAACTTTCAACCACTTAAAAAATTTAATAATAATAATACTTTGAAGGCATAAATTATCCAAGAAAATAGGATTAATTTTAAAAGTGAAAGTCCATATTCATCTTTACTTCTTATCAAGAAGGAGAATTGTTGGTTTCCCTTTACGAAAATGACTATTTGCCACTTAACCCATTCTATTTTTATTACTTATTCTGGTAAGTTGCTTGACATCATAATTTTATATTATTACTCTCATTTCTAAATACGTTTTTATTCAATTTTTTATAAGTTTGATAAATCTGAAATTAAAATTTAAAAAATGTTACAAATTAAAAAAAAAAGAAAAATTCTTATTCTTATTTTTTTTATTTATTCTTATCTATTTCTTCTTATTTTTATTTATTTATTCTATTTTTTACATATAAACTAAAATGATATTAATTAAAAGTAATAAATAAAAACTTTAAAATAATTTCTACTTTAAATACATATTTGCTTTTCACATAGATTGCAAGATATACCAAATGATCACTATACAACAAACAAAAATATTATATTAGTAACATTCCAATGAGGGATTCCTTTAACTATGAAATTAAGGGATAAATTAAAAGATAAGTAAAACACATACTTCAATGCAATGTATTTTATTTTGTAATGGATTAAAGTGCATGTTTTTCTTATTTTTTCACTTATGCCTTAACTTAATAACCTAATAAATTCCTTATTAGAGCATTACTAATATATGTATATAGTATCCTTCTCTAGTGCGAATGACCTCATATTTTTTATATGGCCACGTTGGTGTAGTTTAATAGTGGATTAAAATATGACTCTATTAAACCTCGCATTTTTCATTAACTCTATTAAATTGCACGATTGAACAACATGTCCTCATTAAAAAATACATTGTATATCTCATAAAAAAAAAATTATGTTTGCTATACCAATGAAATTGGAGCAGGTGTCATGACATTCATTAATGTCAGATTTCTTAGGTTATTCAATAAAATTGGTTTTAATCTCGCTTTTGTTCAAGAATTTCATGTTTGTATCCGATTAATCTCGCCAAAGTTGATGTGTTTTTCCTCTAACTAATGGCTAGGGATCTAATTTATGTCCCTTAATTTTAAAAAAAAATTAGGTTTGGGCTCTGATCATTTGATTATTAATCTTGTAGCTTTTGGATACTTTCAACGAGAGTGTATTAATTCACATTAAGCATGTTGTACTTGAACTATTAAGCTGAAACTAGATGGCTTCTGTTTACTAAGCATGCAATAAAAGAATTTGAGTTGTAATTCGGTCAGCTTTATGTTTGGCTGTAACTAGATGGGTTCTGTTTACTAACTTATCTGTGTTATCGTCTTTATTAACCCATTCTTTAAGCTATTTTAGGGTATTAGAAACAGAGCTATGAAAGAAATTAGCACCTGCATTCATTTTAGTGAAGCTCGGACCAGCTTGTTCATTCATATACAACTATTAGAGTTGCGCAACTCCATTCATATTCCCCCAGTGTTGGCCACAGCTCTCTTGTGTGCATGGAATTTAGAGAAACAATAAATTTAAGTGTAGACTAACCACGATGTTAAATTTACGGTAAAAGAAAACGATGTTAATGTTAGTGAGGAGTTAATACCTCTTGGATGCATCATAAACTTAGTGCCCGAATCGAAGGTTCGGAGGAAGCACACAGCTAGGTCAATGGTCCGAAGCAAAAGAATAAGAACAACTGTATCCTGTACACGTTCCGTTGGAAACAAGATTACACTAACTAATTAGTTTAACATAAAAAAGAAAAAAGAAAAAGAAGGTGATCAACAAGCCTCCCTGATCTGCGCATATTCTTTTAATATATCACTGAATCTAAATTTAATTAAGTTCAAATTTTAGTATTTTGAGAGTAGATAATTTTTTTAAATATTAAAATTTTTAAAACATTCTTAACTTATTTGATAATTTTATTTCATTTCTTTTAGAATATAACTTAAAAAAATTATTAAACTAATTTTATATTTTTTAATAAAAACAATTCTAGAGTCATTAAAGAGTGGAAAAACAAACGCACATTAATCACCCCTTTCGCAAATATTCTTCATCTATCCGGTGGCCAACATCTTGTTAAAACAATCATCTTACCACAATCACTAATGATCTGAGAATTTGATGAAACAAATAGGATCGGTTGAATCACGCATGAATGATATAAATGAAATATAATTTTGATTTTTCTACTTAGCTATCGAAATGATTTTAAATTTGTATATCCGATATTCACAATTTAATACCGACTTACCATTCTTTGAAAATAGCAAGTATGATTTATCATACATAATTGATTGTATGAAAGATGAAAATTAATTAGAATTTCAGATAGTAAAAAAAAAATTTTGATTATTCGTGTAAAAGGTAGCTTCCTCTTTTCTTTCTTTTTTTTTTCCTTCTTCCTTTGGACGGGTGTGATTTTGACGTCCACACGACCACTTCTACGTAACTAATTAACAACGAATAATATTAAGCATAATCTATAACTTTTTAAATCCGCTGGAATCTGACACATAAAAAATCCCCCCGACGGCTCAGGGAAAAAAAAAAAAAAACAGAACTATTCACCTTTGTTCCATTTCATGATGCCTATAAGAACTATGAGTCGAGCATATGCTCCTGAGCGGGTCGGTTTTGCACAGAAGAAGAAGAGATGCATTCAGAGATCAATATGATGCAAATAAGCTGCCCCTGCCATCATCGACAGGACTTTGATCCTTCAAGGTACATACTTACACTTTTCTTATATTTTTAGTTGTTATGAACTAAATTTTCAGTACATACACTTCTGTCTTTCATTCATATGAAGCTTAATTTTTTTTATCATCTCTTTTGGCATTTCTTACTTGACCATAAATTCAGTTATGAGCATTCTGTGATCTACAAACTAAGCGCTAGAACTTGATGGTGCCATGTTAGACTAGTGTATGAGGTTTGTTCAGGCATTAATAATTGACCGTGATGTAGGCAATTTTTTTTTTTTTTTAGCTAAAGAGAGTTAAATTTTAGAAGATCATTAATTCTTTAAACCCAGTAAGCTTATACGTTTCTCTTCTTTTGGGTTTTGTAGAATTATTCATTTGCTCCATAGTTCCCTTTATCATGCTCTGCCATAACTGAAAAATTCTCTGCTATGGCAGAACATGATGAATATTATTACTTAACAATAATACTACTACTAAGAATGATTGATAGATGCATGTTCAATCAAAATTGCTTAACCAAGAAATACACAAGAACATCAAGATTGAGTCAAAGAAAATCAATTACAAAAAGGTCACACAACAGAACACAGCATAGAAAATTAGTTGACCCAACTCTTCTTAAAATGAGTGTATCTTAAATAGATAATAGAATCGAATGTCATTTAAACAATAATTCTACAGTTATTAAATTTATCAAAGAGTACACACAATCACTCAACGCAAGTTATTTAAACCATAATGCTTTGACCTTCATTGACCAGAGCTGAACTTGATCAAATTAGGGAGCCAGAGAGTTTTGATTATTGACTCATTATATTGTAAAGTTCGTAAACATGTCTGTTGGTTTGGGTCTTTTTCTCTTATACAGAAAGCTTTCCTTTGATTCTTAAAATTAATTCGATGGTTTTGCAGTGATGACAATTTCATTTCCTCAATTTCATACCCAAAGGTTTTTGGATATCTCATCCCGACCTTGGCCGCTATTATGGGTGCGAATGTGCAAGGCACAACTAAACCACTGATGGAAACTCATAGAGTTGGCTTGTGTGTTTCTTTGGTGGCCATAATTGTCCACTACATTGCATTTGCTGCCGATAACATGTCTCGACGCTATCAACCAAATTCTTCGCACCTATGGGGATTTATCGCTGTTATTTTCGGATCTCTTGCAGTAGTGTCGTTGGTCTCCATATTTTTCATACAATCAGTTGCTGAAATCATTTGCTATGTTGCATTGAGCTGCACTGCTATTATCATAATTGTGTACCAATATGGCACAAAGCTTATGGATGCTTGTCATTGGCTTTACCACAAAATTTTGAGGCCATTTTTCTGCGACATCTTGAATTGGTTTCAAGCTCATTATGACAACTTCTCTTCGACGGAACAACAACAACGCCAGCCAGTGTAATTGAAGAAGTTTGTTCTTTGTTTTACAGATTTCAGTAGATCAATGTATATACTCAATAATATATAGTTCTTGAATCTTGATAGTGCATTCGTACTAGATTCATATACGCATTGTTTTATTGTTATTATAAAATATAAATTTATGTATTGTTTGTATTTTCTTCATGAATTAGAGACTTGATATCAAGTGCAAAAAGAAAGTAGTAGATTACTTGGGTCACAAAAAAATTCCACATATTACTTGTATGCGTTTGGGGTAAGGGCTTCGTTTCTGCACTGAACATTGGCTCCAAGGCTAATCATGAATGACAATTAAAAAAAAATTAAGTATTAAAAATAAGAAATATGTGTTTTGATGGAAATAAAAATTAATAATAAAATATTTTTCTTGCATCTTTGTTGTTTTGTAAATATTTTCTTATTATAAATGTATAAAATAACAAAAAATATAAGAAAAATATGTTATTATTGATTTTTATTCACATAAAAATATTTTTTTATTTTTAATACTTTATTTTTTAATTTTTTAATTTATATGATTTATTTAATTTATAATAGATATGAATAAATATGTATTTAAAATATTGTTGGGAGTTAGTAACTATTATAAAAATAATAAGGAGTAAGTAGATACAATCTTTTAAAAGAAAATTTCAACATTTATTATTTAAAAATTTTTCAGGATAGTTAAATTCATGGACTTAAAACTCATAAATTCTGCTAGTCAATATATCCACCGCAATCTCATTTTTTAAAAAAAAGTTTATTAACGAACTTTTGACTATATTAACGAACTTAACTACTTAAATATCGAATTAAAAAAAAAAACTACTCATATTTTAAAATTTCCTCGTACTTGAAATTCGGCAAAAAAAAGCCAAAATTTCAGTAGCTCTCGGCCCCGCACTTTCGGGGTTAAAAAAAAAAAAATACTAAAACAGATCAGCTGTCTCTCTCACTATCATTCGAAGAAGCATCGTCACAATTATTTGAAATTCGATGATCTCAGTTTCAACGAAGACGGAGGGTCTTGGTTTAAATCTCGCTTTTCAGGTTTAATTTCAGTTAATCTCAACAAATTTGATGGATTTGTTCCCTAATTTCATGAATTTCACCTCTCACTCTCATTCGATCGAAGAAGCTTTCACTTTCATTTGAAATTTTTTGATCTCGATCGGTTTCTCTGTAAAGGAAGAGGTTTGGTTTAATCTTGCTTTTATTCAAGAATTTCATGTTTGTATCCGTTTAATCTCACCAAAGTTGATGTGTTTCTGCTCTAATTTATGGTTAGGGATCTAATTTATGTCTCTTGACTTAAAAACTTTAGGTTTGGGCTTTGATTATTCGATTATTAATTTTGTAGCATTTGGACACTGTCGAAGAGAGTGAATTAATCCACATTATGTATTGGAACTATTAGGCTGAAACCCAGATGGCTTCTGTTTACTAAGCAATACAAGAATTGAGTTATAATTATGTCCGCTTATGTTTTGCTGAAACTAGATGTGTTCTGTTTATAATTATGTTTTGCTGAAACTAGATGTGTTCTGTTTATAATTATGTTTTGCTGAAACTAGACGTGTTCTGTTTATAATTATGTTTTGCTGAAACTTATCTGTATTATCATCTTTTTTAAGCCATTCTTTAAGCTAAATTAGGGTATGAGAAACAGAGCTAGGAAAGAAATTAGTACCTGCATTCATTTTATTGAAACTTGGACCAGCTTGTTCATTCATATACAACTATTAGAGTTGCACAACTCCATTCATATGGCCCCCGTGTTGGCCACCATTGTCTTGTGCGCATGGAATTTAGAGAATAATAAATTTAAGCGCAGACTAATATTTCCTTCCTTCTATGATATACCCGATGAACCACATTTTTAATTACACTTTATTTTTGTTTTCCTCAAAAATGCATTTCCTCCTGAAGATTTTTTCCTCTGAATTTTCTGTGTTTCATCTTTCAAGGGGTTTAATTTTATGGAAACAAACATTTAAGTTTATAAGATAGGACCTTACACCATCAATTAGGACTTAATGTTCTGGGGTATGACTCAATATTTAGGTAGAAACTATTTCAAATGTTGTGAAAGGAGAGATTTAGAGTTTTTATCTTTTATTTTTCCTCCTTTAATAAATTATGATACTGATATGCTCTCGGATTTTGTATATACTGTCACAGGTCTTATATTTCCACGTGGCTCAAATTTTTTTTTTTTTCCCCTTGATCATGCGCTATTTTCTGTGTTGGTGCTTGGTTTATTTGTTGGGAGTGTATTTCTTCTTTCAGTATTTTACCTGAACTATTTTTCTTGAAATCTGGCCTTAATAAAGCAGCTTTATAGGTTGTCTAGTTCTTGTAACAGATTCTCTGCTGTCAAAATATTTGCAGCAGCTTTGTGGTTCTTTAGCAATTTCTGCTTCGTTTTTTAATTCCACCTCTCTCTCCTATACAAAGATAACTTGCGTCGTCTTACTTCCAAGTAATCAGTCTACCTTTTCATTTATTTGTGTTAGGCCTATATCTGTTTGTGTTTTAATTTTGAGTGATGGTTAATTTGCTTTATCTTCAAAAAAGCTTGTCTTAAATGACACCACCAGCGATGGTCATAATAGGATCTATTTTAAAAGTGAAAAGCTTTTAATATAGTTCTATTAAATTAAAATAGAAAAACAAAAACCGTAGAAAAGATTCTGCCACCATCCACTCCCAAGTCAGCCTCATTTTGCGCCATGAGATCCTCTGCGCCGGCAGCGATAGTAAAGGAGATGTCTATTTACCGGAGATTTGAGTTTAATTGGTTAATCTCAATATTTTATCTGCCATAACATCGATCTTTTATCAAAGTTGAGAATTCTTTCTTCGTAATTCAAGATTAAAGTCTTTGGCTCAGATCTACTGTCATCCTTCCCCACTCAAATCACGTGAATTAATTAATTTAAATCTGAATTTTTTTTAACTAATTTATTAGATTAAATTCAATTGTGTTACCTTTACTTTGATTAATTTTCTGTTGAGTTATTTTTCTTTTTTTTAGAGATTCATGATTTGGTTGGCATGGAAAGTTTGATTCCAATTAACTAGTATAGTTTATATTTTCGAAGTTAAAACATGAAAGATTAAAGTGAAAAATGCACTTATTGGACTCTGAAAATTGGTGTCGCTATTCTGTGACCTAGTAGTTCTTTGAATTTTACATAAATTCCCTTTCCTAGTTATTTGATTTTTCTCATATTTGTATGCTTTACAGGTCTATCTTTAGATTATATGCTTGTAGTAGTTCTTTGAATTTTACATAAACTCCCTTTCCTAGTTATTTGATTTCCTCTCATATTTGTATGCTTTACGGGTCTATCTTTGGAATCTCAGATTATATGCTTGTATGTGGCTTCGAGATGTGTCTTTATTGTACTTAGATGGTATTGCGAGCAAATTTCTAGTGCTTCTTCAGGCATATTAACAGAACAATCAACACCCCGTTTATAGTGCATACATTTATATGACACTTTACTTTAATGAACGAACATTTTCTTCCTCTAAATTTCACATATTTGGTGCCAGGGTGGAAAACAAATGGAGCAAGATGGTGTAATTTATTCATCAAGTGAAAAATCATGCACCAGCAGATTTCATCATTGAATTGGATAATTAGATTGGCATTTGGTGTTTACTTCGTCATGTGAGTAGGCCTGTTCTCTGTTATGTTGAAGTTGGTGATGCAAGTTGAAACTTACCTAATATTGACTTTTGGCATGTTAGAGTTGAAGCGCAATTGCAATTAATTCATTAGGTGAAACTTATGAGCCACCAGATTTTTCATTGAATTAGATAATTAGATTGGCATTCGATGTTTACTTGGACATGTGAGTCAACTGTTCTCCATATGTTGAAGTCAGTTATGCAAGTCGAAACCAATCTGTTTAAGCCTGATGTTGACTTTTGGCAAGTTAGAGTTGGGATTTCATGTCTTGAATCAAAGCTGAGACTTGGGGTTGAAAGTAATTGCAGCTTTAGCCTGTTTAGACATAGAGTGATGGGACTGAGTGGTGTACAGTAAAAAAAACGATGTTAATGTAAGTGAATTTATAATAAAAACATAAGCATGCATTAAGTTAGTGTGAGAGCCCCCTGAAGTCTATGTCAGATTTGAGCCAGAGCTGAGTATTCATTCTGCATTTTGGGTTTTGTTTGACCTCTATCTTGATTGAACCCACTTGAGACGAAGCCCCATAGTTACATTCCACCATGATATTTGAGTTTGTCGGGTTAGCATAACTTATACTTTTCCTGAAAAACAAATGTACATGTTAACTCAGGTTGAAAATTTTTTTTTACTGAGTTGTTATGGGTGCAGTGCAACTCATGTTTTGAAACATTTAAGATTTCTAGCCATTATGTAATAGGAATGAACATATAGATTTTATTTTTGGAAAAGGATTGATTATGAATTAAGTAATTTGCTAAAAAAAATTTATGTGTTTAATTTTCAATTGTCTTTAATTGTAATTTTATTAAAAGTGGGGTTTTGTAAGAATAATGTAGGGGTGCCAATAGCTCCACTCATACAGTTTTTCATCCCATTATCAATCATTATTAGGCTACGAATTAATTTTAGATTACTCTTCCGTGAATTGATTATTTTTAAATCATCTCCCTTATTTTTTAAAACCTCAATATACCCTCCATTTTTGTTAAGAAGCAAAAAATAATAAAAATCAACCCACCCCCATTTTTCCTTATCTTTTGACTAGATATAGGGGTAATTTTAACACTTTTAAAGGTAAGGGGAATGATTGAACATAATCAATTTACGAGGGGTGTAATCCAAAATTTATCCTTATGTTACTCTGAAAAAAGGATTTATACTTTTTTAGTGCAAGTTGTTTTTTTACTATTTGAATTTGATTTTTAAATGCCAAATAATTTTTTTAATAACAAGTTCACGATTATCTAGTTCATTTATAATATGGCATTTAAAAATCATGGAGGTGAGTTAAACTTTGCTGGAAATTGCTTATGAATGGCAAGCAAGCAGAAATAAGAAACTTTTCATAAATGATCTAAAAAACTTGATAAAAAACAATACAAGCTTGCGTTTGTTTATATACACAGAAGAAAGACAAAAAACAGCTAGCACAGAGGGTAACAGAGTCATTATTCAAATAACTAATTCATGAGCTCATCCAATCATTTTAAGCTTCTAGAAACGCCACAGCTGCATGCACATGTTCTGGGAATCTTCTGCATATCTATTTTGCCAGCATAGAAAATCCATCTCAGCTTCAACATTTCCATATTGCAATTGACTGCAGCTGAGGTGGCATGCCAACTTGTCATTGGAGTCAGTTGTTGGCTCTTCATAACCTTGATTTTCAACACCCTCTCTCAAACACAAGGTCTTATCAATGACATTGAGTTTGCTTCTGAAATGACTGAGTTTGTGATGTGGTAAAGGCTTAGTTAGAGCATCTGCAGTTTGATCCTTACTAGCAACATAGCTTATCTCTATTTCACCTTTCATAACTTTGTCTCTGATGAAGTGAAGATCAATTTCGAAATGCTTAGTTTTCGAATGGTAGACAGGATTAGCAGCTATGGCTGCTGCACTGGTACTGTCACTTAGAATCACTAGAACTTCTTCAACTTTCAATTTCAGCTCACTAAGCAATGAACTGATCCAAGCAATTTCAGCACTGCATAGAGCCATGGCTCTGTATTCAGACTCTGCAGTAGATCTAGCAACCACACCTTGTTTCCTTGAGCTCCAAGCCACCAGATTATCACCCAAATACACACAATAGCCACTGATTGACCTCCTATCATCAGGATCACTTGCCCAACCTGCATCAGTATAGGCAGTGATATCAAAATACTCTGACTTTTTGAATCTTAAACACATGTTCATTGTGTTCTTGAGGTATCTCAGTATCCTTTTGCATGTTATCCAGTGTGGTTGTCTAGGATCAGACATGTATTGGCTGAGTTTATTGACAGAGAAGGCAAGCTCAGGTCTTGTAAGCACTGCATATTGTAAGCTTCCTATAACACTTCTATAGAGTGTAGGGTCATCAAATCTTGCTCCTTCATTTCTTTTTAGCTTCTCAGAGGTGCTGAAAGGAGTCTATATTCCTTTGCAGTCAGCCATTTCTGTTCTAGTTAACAGATCTTGAATGTATTTTGTCTGGGAGAGCTGAATGGTATTATGAGTTCTGACTACTTGTATCCCGAGAAAGAAGTTCAGATCACCAAGATCCTTTAAGGCAAAAGTTTTGCTTAGCTTCACTACCACTTCTTCAACATCTTTATAGTTGCTGCCAATGATTATTATGTCATCAACATAGATGAGCATAATAGTTATGTCTGACTTTGTTTTCCTGAAAAATAATGAGGTATCACACTTGGAATTTTCAAAGTTCCAGGAGTGTAAAGCACTCTTCAGTTTATCATACCAAGCTCTGGGAGCTTGTCTCAGTCCATACAGTGCCTTGTTGAGCTTGCATATGTGATTTGGTTTACTTTTGTCTTCAAAACCCTCAGGCTGTGGCATATATACAGTTTCTATCAGCTCACCATTCAAAAATGCATTATTGATATCCACTTGCCTCAGCTTCCAATCATTATTCACAGCTAAAATCAGAACAATTCTGATTGTTGCAGCCTTGACCACAGGACTGAATGTTTCCTTGAAATCAATACCTGGTGTTTGTAGAAATCCCTTTGCAACAAGTCTAGCTTTGAACTTGTTAATGATGCCATCTGGATTTTCTTTGACTCTGTACACCCACTTGTTTCCAACTAACTTGTAGTTTGGGCTGTTAGGTATTAAGATCCAGGTTTTGTTTTTCATCAAGGCATTATATTCATCTTCCATTGCTTTTCTCCATTCTGGTTTCTTTAAGGCTTCAGGGGTATTGTTGGGAAGAGAAGGCTGTAATTGGATAGATGTCTGAAATAATTTTGGCTTGAATATTCCTACCTTGGATCTTGTTTTCATAGGGTGTGATGGACATGCCTTTTGTTTACCAATGTCTTGAATGTTAGGTTCTGTGGTTGGTGATGAGTTGTGGCTATTTTCTGGAGTAAGTGATAAAGGTTGATGAGATAAGTTTTTACCTGATAAAATGTCAGTATCCAAGGTCTGTTGTGCTTCATCTTGAACAAGATTTGGGGTGTGTTCTATGCTTCCAGCAGTGTCTTGAGAGTGGCTGTATGTAGCTGCTGGTTGTGTGAGACTGTGAGAATCATTTACAGGGAAAGACACAACTTGAAATCTTTCAGAGAGGATGTCAAAATCATTTTTACTCACAGACCCCCTTTTGAAGTTTGGATCATTTGAGAAGGGAAATGAACTCTCATTAAACTTAACACTAGCTGAAATGTAGATCCTACCAGACTGACTCATGCATGCAAATCCTTTATGTGCAATGCTTACTCCTAACAAGACATATTTGGAGGTATGAAAATCGAATTTATGTTTGTTATAGGGTCTTAGGTAGGGAAAACACTCACAACCAAAAACTTTGACTTGAGAGTAGTCTGGTTTGAGTGAGTACAGCTCCTCAAATGGTGTTTTGTTCCCTGTTACAAGTGATATCAGTCTGTTGATGATAAAAGCAGCATGTGTAAAAGCTTCTTGCTAGTATTTCAGTGGCATTTTTACTTGAGCCAGCAATGTAAGACCAGTTTCTACAATGTGCCTGTGTTTCCTCTCAATTTTGTCATTTTGTTCATGTAAGTAAGGGCAAGAGTGTCTTAGAGTTATTCCCTCTCTTTTAAGATATGGTTAAAAAATTCTAAACTCTCCCCCCATGTCTGTTTGTAGAGTTTTGATCTTTAAATTCAGTTGGTTCTCTATTTGTTTTCTGAATGTGATGAATGTGTCAAGGGCATGAGATTTTGTTGTTATGGGAAATAGCCATGTGTATCTGGTTTTGTCATCAACAAAAGATATATAATATATGTGTCCTTTGGTTGAGGGAATTGGTGCTGGTCCCCATAGGTCTGTGTGGATCAATTCCAAGGCTGTTTTGGTTTTTGTCTCAGTGTTCTTAAAGTGCTGTTTTGATTGTTTTCCATATTGACAAGCACAACAAAATGAAGGAATGACAATTTTATTTTTCTTTAACTGATTACAAGATAACAGGGTATTTTTCAAAGCAACAACATTGGGATGTCCTAGTCTAAGATGCCAAAGATCAATCTCCTCTGTAGTTTTTGAAATACTGCTGCCTGACTTATCAGCTGTACTGGAATTACTGACACTAGCAGACTCATCACCATTTGAGCTAAAAGACAACATGGACACAAGATCACTAATGGAACTTATTGACTCAGACACTGAAGATGCAGATAAACAGGTAGCATTTGAAAGTTTGCTTTTGCCTAAGTGAGCAAGTAAGCACAGCAGTTCATACAGCCCATCTCTAGCCACTCCTTTCATTAAGATTTTCCCTTACTTCTTGTCCTTGACAAAACAAACAGATTTGTAAAATTCGACATTAATCTCATTATCATGTAATAACTTAGATATGCTGATAAGGTTTTTAGTGATGTCAGGAACATATAGGATGCTGTTTAGTGTAATGTGTTTGTGTAGATCACAGGTGGGCAGAACAGAGCAGCCAATATGAGAAATGAAGAGTTTCTTACCATTTCCAACAGCAAGTTGGTCATTACCATGATACTCAGAGTTCATGCTGATGTTTCCAAGTGCATTTATGACATGGTTGGTGGCACCACTGTCAAGGTACCAAGCTCTATTGCTAGGGCCATCAGTTGAGGCTACATATGCCCCTCTTGTCTCCCTTCTTCTATTGGGCTGAGGCACAAAATTCTTCTTGAACCTGTGCCAGCAATCAGCAGCTGTATGCCCTATCTTCAAGCAAATTTGACAAGGTCCTTTTGAGTCTGAACTGTCATCATTTGCCATAGCTTTTCCTTTTCCCTTATCCTGAAGGTTTTGACTTTCTTGGTTATTTCCAACTCCACTGCCAGGGTTTCTGAAGACTATTCCAGGCTAATATTGGTTTCCAGATCTGTCATTATTGCCCCAGTATCTTCTCCCATTTCTCATTTGTGTATAGTTGGCCTCAATAGCTCCTGAGCTTAAGTTTTGCTTAGTTCTATTCTCTTGACTGAGCAGCATGCCATATACTTCAGAAACTGAAGGACTCTCTGGCATGGAGCTTATATTGGTGACTATTGGGTCATATTCTGGGCCTAGTCCAGCCAGCACACACATGACAAAGTCATCATCAGTCATGTTATTCCCAACAGCTCTAAGTTGGTTTAACATTGATTTCATTTTGGAGTAGTAATCATGAATGGTGAGTGAACCCTTTTTGGTTGTTTGAATTTGAGTTCAAAGGTGTAGTATCCTGGCTCTAGTTCTAGCACCAAACTGATTTGCAAGGGTTGTCCAGACCTCACATGAGGTATAACAGTCAACCACTGTGCCCAACACTCCCTCACTCAAGGAAGACAGCAACCAACTTAGCAAAATGTGATCTTGCTTTTGCCAGATTTGGTATTCATGGTTAAGTGTGTTTATGACAGTTCCATTTGGTCCTAGATTTGTGAAGAACCTAGGAGGACAAGTATGGCTACCATCAACAAAACCTTCAAGCTCATTAGCCCTGATGCTGGAAATCACTTGTGATCTCCAGAGCATAAAATTGTTTTGTGTGAGCTTGATAGGAGTTGTGAAAATGTATGTGTTGCTGGTGATATGTTGTGTGGAGGGTTGATTAATCACTGTTGAGTTAACAACATTTTGTCCTAAGTTTTGATTTTGATCCAAGTTTTCTTCTTGATCATTTGGATTTATTTATGATTGATTTGCATTCGTTTGTGCATTACTGCTGCTGCTTGCCATAGCTCAAACTATGGCTCTGATACCAAGTTAAACTTTGCTGGAAATTGCTTATGAATGGCAAGCAAGCAGAAATAAGAAACTTTTCATAAATGATCTAAAAAACTTGATAAAAAACAATACAAGCTTGCGTTTGTTTATATACACAGAAGAAAGACAAAAAACAGCTAGCACAGAGGGTAACAGAGTCATTATTCAAATAACTAATTCATGAGCTCATCCAATCATTTTAAGCTTCTAGAAACGCCACAGCTGCATGCACATGTTCTGGGAATCTTCTGCATATCCATTTTGCCAGCATAGCAAATCCATCTCAGCTTCAACATTTTCATATTGCAATTGACTGCAGCTGAGGTGGCATGCCAACTTGTCATTGGAGTCAGCTGTTGGCTCTTCATAACCTTGATTTTCAACATGGTGTAATGATAATTTTTCTTTTACGAATAAAAAAGGTCCCTGAACTTGAGAGTTTTGAGT